>JADDOH010005065.1:0-40215 GCA_016648135.1 Agrypnia vestita
AATGACAAGACATTATTTGACTTTCCTGTAAAATTCGAAATAATCACTAACGCCATTTTGGCTTTCTACCTCCAATATAATATTTTACCGGACACAAAAAATATTTTCTCCAAGAATCTGACGTTAATTTGTCTACGTGTGTGTATTGCACGTGAGAGGTGCGGGTGCCGGATACGGCGACTATCGATATTCGGTTTTTAGTAGCATTGCAGAGATCATAGAGATGGTAAGTTTCGTTCACTTGATTGAACTGTCGTTCATCGAGTCGTTCAGTCAAGTGAACTGTTCGCTTTGAATCGTTCAATCTTATAGCTTATAGCTAATCGTTCATTTGAACTATTGACAGGGGCGGAATTTGAAAATTTTTTTCGCTGCTGTGAGGGGGGTTAGGATTGGCCTTTTTAAGGGAGGTAGAAGTAGTTGAAGTTGAAGGTAGGGGGAGGTAGGAGTATTTGGCAGTGAACTTTTTACTTTGCCGATATCTAGGAGGTGGTAGAATTGACCGTCAAAGATTTCATCATTTGCTTGCCAGCAAATTTTCGCTGCCTAGGTGGGGGAGGTTAGATTTAATTGAATGAATTTCCACTGGAACTCATAATTCACTAAAGTTCTCTCAAGTGAATTGTACCATTCGTTCGTGCAGTAAAGTGAACAGTTCCAAAAGAACAGTTCGTTCATGAACGACCCCTCTCTAGCAGGTAGACGGGTCATACTTGAGTATCTCAACAGGTATTACAAGGTTAAGTGTCTCATGCGTCTTTATGCTGTCGTTTGTGATGACCAATGATATATATCAACCATTATTTTAACAATGAATGATAAAAAGTATATATTATAAAACAGCACCGAAACGCGCCATTCAATTTTTTGCACCGTATGGGAAAGGTTAACTGCTTTCAATTGTATCGTTTTTATTTTATTTTACTTATCGTTTATAACGTATCTAATATATTATGCATAATGAATTGTTCATAACCGTTAAATTACAGTAATAATAGTTCAACTTTTTAGCAAAAGCAAGTCGGAAAAATTGAAGAAAAAAATGCAAACTTCGATATTGCATATCTTCATAACTATAGACTATGATTGCTTGAACATTTTCGACTCATTATCAAGGCAGAAATAGACCTGTAATTTTTTTGCTACAAGCAATGAGACATCTATCCAGCAACTTTACTGATGTTTTCAGAAACTTTGAGTTTGTCATCGTAGCATACAACAATATTAAAATATGCGTATTTGGCAAATTGTTTCCATCTTGCTTGCGCGCGATAATTTACCTGTTCTCAATCTCTTTAAAGTTTCTCTTTGTATTTTAAGTTACCTTGTTGTGCTGCCTTTTCCATCATAACGTCAATTATATTGAACTGCGTCGTTTTCTGCGTTCAATATCCAACATTAATTTAACATAAAACAAAAAAAAAAGACATTTTAATTTAGAAAATCGATCATTATAAGAAATAATTATTAACAATTTTAATAAAATTAAATTATTATTCTAGGTACCTACTTCAAATCCCCTGACAGCAGCATTGCTATATTCCCATCCATAAAAATCCGGCATTTTTGTTTCAATTATCATTTGTGACAAAAATCATTCAAGTGCATTAGTATTTCGTTTTAAGCCGGTCTAACAACATTCTATATTATAATTGCTTCAAAAATGCAGTGTGCAGTGTGTAGTTTCGCCATTGCAAGTTTAAAAAATAACCAAACCAAATGAAAAGTTGCAGGCGACGGCCGGCAATAGCAAATCATAAACACTAATGGTCGCTCATTAGCTATTATTGTACTGGCTACGCGGCAGTCACTACAGCTTAAAGCCAATTAAACTAAAAAACAACATGAAATTCATTGAAAATTTAACCAAATAAAAGGTACTCATTGTATGCTTACTCCATGTGTATGCTTAAATAAATACATTATTTTTTATAGATATTTTGCATGAATCAATATATCAGCACGTGAATATTATTTTCTTATTTCTCATGTTAATTAAATAGCAAATCTTTCGATCAAATATAAATTGATTTCAAACTCATCCAGAGTACAAAATATTCTCCTAAGACTTTTTTCTATCTGTCTCATAGCTGTGTATATGTGTATTTTGTTTAAATAAATAAATGAAACTTAATTATTCAAATAATTATTACATGAAAGTAATAAAAAATTATTTAAAATAACAGTAAAAGTCAAAAATTTACTAATGTAGGTACTCATATAAATAGTAAAATAAGTAAATATTTAATAAAATATATACAGGTGTAACAATTTAATCAATAGATTTCACTACTGTTTTTTTTTAAATAGAGATAAGAATACGGAATACGTGTCACATAAATAATTTTACTATTTTCAAACTAAGCTAAATACCTACTTGTGCTATGAAAATAGTACTAACTTGCTGGTCTGGAGTGAGGTTCGAGCCCGCGACCTTTGGATCATGAGGCGAGAGCCCTAACCACAAGACCAACAAGCTACTCAACTCTTATTTTCACAACCTTATGAAAGAATTCTGGAAATCTTGCATGAAAGACTATATAGAAATGTCGGGTATGGTTAGCTGACTGCAGTACTTCAATTAGTAATCAAGCTAAGTAATTTAGTGAGTAATCAAGCTAAGTAATTTAGTTTTTTTCCCGTTGATTCAGCAACTTTGTAGATTGACATTTTTAAAATATTGATTGTATTATTTGTATGTATCTACTTATATTATTTGATGTTTCGGAAAAAAAAAATCTGAACTCTGACTGAAAAAGGGTACCTAAACAACGGAGGACATGAATCGTATACCGAAAGTATTAAATAAAAATAAATTTCCTCTGTTATTAAGTTCATTGTATTTTTAACATTTATGTATTGACAATAAACAAATCAACTTTTATTCGTTGCGGTGCTGAAGGTAAGTCGAAACACACAATTTGATCCATCACCGGTGGTTGAAGCACGGGCCAGCTGTATGTGTTCGAGGAACATCCGTCCGGATCGACATTTTGAAGCTTTAAAGAAAATTTTTACATCAAATAAAAAATGGTTCCTAATAATAATTAATATTTTACGTGTACGTGTGATTTTGATACTTTACTCAAAGCAAAATGATGACAGCGTACTTAATGACTACATACATGGCTTTACGATTCTCCGGACATTAACCTCATTAATAGTTACGATGTTACGAAGGTGAGAATTACAAAAGAGATCATTGTAAAGAAGCAGCACATACTTGTTCAAAAATCATTTCTGAGATGTTGAGAGCATAAAAAATTTACTAAAAATACATGTTAAGGGGGATTCAAGTGGTTGTAGCTGGAAAGGAAGGCACAGCCAAATATTATTATTAAACATTTATTGGCCTGACGACATTGTCATTAGGGCACCTAAATCTGTGGGTGAAAGGAACAACCGAATGAGTCAATAAAATCGAGTTTCGAGTTAAGTATACAGTTTTTCTTTAAATACATACCTATATACCAAGGAAAAATTAGTAACGATTATTTTTTATGTTTTGAAAAAGTCAAACGAAATGATTAATTATTTGAAATATTTGGCAAGAAACAACATTGATCAACTTGGAAAACAAGGTTTTTGTGCAAAAAAAAACTGGTGCAAAAAATAGATAAAAATAAATGTTTAAAAAATAGATAAAATAAAATACATAAAAAAGAGATGTTTCTTAAACTAAACAAATTCGGCTCTCCTAAAAACTTGCATTTTTTGCATATTCGGTTGTTCCTTTCACCCAAAGAAATATTCATTAAAAATATTGTAACGACCGTATTCCATCAAAATATTGTTAAATGTGTCGATCCAAAATCCTCTTAAATTATTCCTTCAAAATCTTTTCGATTTCAATAATTTTCTCTATTTTTTAAGCGATTTAAGACCTCGGACAGGATGGAAAGTCAAGAGATTGGCTGCAGATATAGGAATCATATTTGATGCCAGATTTTTTTTTTTTTTTTTTTAAAAAATAGAGATGTGAACACGGAATACGTGTCACATCAATATTCTTACTATTTTCAAACTAAGCTAAGCGCTTGTACTATGAAAATAGGACTAACTTGCTAGTCTGGAGTGAGGATCGAACCCGCAACCTTTGGATCACGAGGCCAGTGTCCTAACCACAAGACCAACAAGCTACTCGAAAAAGATTTACACCTGGAAAACACAATTTACGTATAAACTTTTTGAATTATCGATCCACACGTGTAATATAATCAATGTAACGAATACAAAGTTCAAAGAGAATAGATTCATTTAATTTTATTTCATATTCAATTTTCCTTGTACCGATGTAAAAAATTCACGATTAGCCACAATTCAATGATCATGCGTACTCTCGTTAAGAGAAAAAAGAAGAAAATAAGATACAGTTATTAAACATAGATTGAACTGGATTTGAACTGTAGAGGACTGGAGGATCGTGGGCGGGATAATTAGGAATCTTAATGTCATAATCTCATTGACTTTTTAAAGTTGCGAAATTTTTTTGTAACATATTAAAAATATGTACATTAGTTAAGTTGCTTTAGTGGCCAAATTACTTAAATATTAATAATTTAGTAATTTATTAAAATATATGGATGCTACTTTGTAGTGTAACATGATTTTATTATTTTAATGTACAATTAACATTGCACTATGTACGCGAAGGGTTATTTTATTACTACAATAGTTAAGAGAGGAGCAGACCCTTTCATTGTCAGGTGTAATTGAAAACTTACGTAATAAATAAACTAATGTTATTAGTTAGGCCTGATGGTGAGACTGGCTGCTTTAGTTTATTTTGTTCTTATAAATTAAAACAAGCAATGATTTTGTATGACTTCTGATTGGGACTTTATGACAATTAAATTAAATTTTTTGATCTAAAAGATCTAAATATATGTGATCGATATCGTTCTTAAATATACATTTTTTATTTTTCTTCCATAATATTTTGAAAGTCTAGTGTAGTCTAAAATTATTTTAAGGGGTTACACCACCTTGACATTTTCAAAAAATCGTTTTTTTTCTTTATCTTATAGCTTAAAATTTTATTAATAATTTGAGTCCTAAGTCATCTAAAAATTGTAAAACTGGCTGAGTTATAATAATTGAAAGCTAGCGTGATACTCGAATTTGAAAACGAATTACAGTACTCTTTTAATTGTTCGAAGAATATTTTTTCTTCTGAAAGAAGGTTTGAACTTTATGGTGACATTATTATTAAAATAAAACACAAATCCCTTTGCTTTCACCATTTTATTAGATTATAAAATCTACATGTTTCTGGAACAATGTTCTCTTCATAAGGATTGTTTGTGTACTAAAAATTGAAAAAGTTAAACCATGCAAGTGTGTTACGGTGAAGAGGAGGATGAGGGGCGGGAGGGGGGTCAGAGGTGTTAATTATGAGGAATGTCATCTGAAGGGGATGGAATCTTAAGTGGAAAAATATTCAATAATGGGTTGTGCACATATTTAGTCTGAGTGTTTATTATATTTGAATTAATATTAACACTTTTCCTTATTTCTAAATTATTTATTTGTGGGATCTTATAACTAATATATAAAAAATTTAAACCTGTATTAATTTTGAATGTTTTGTCATATTTATGAAGTTCGCCATTTACTTAAAATAAATTTTTAATCTCGATTTTTTACATGAAAAAAAAAGAAAATTATATTCTAACTGATCTAAACTGCACAAAAAAAATATTTTTTTCGATAAGCTAAATAAAAAAAACTATATTTATGTAGATTCTTTGTTTTTATACCATTTGTGTTATCACTTGAAACTATCGTACAGGAAAAGCGATACTAAATAATTATTTCATCATGCTGGTGCAGCGAAAAAAATTTGTAAGTTATGTAGTTGATCAGACCCGTGTTCACCGCTCTTACGCACCAACGTTTTTTATGTTAATCAAAGGTCTTATTTTGAAAAATAATAGGCAAACTAGATAGAGGCTGCTCTGCCCGCCAACCCGTGTCCGACCACTCTTTCTTGCGTTCTTTCTCTTTCTGTTCTTTTCTGCATCCAGGAAGCTGAATCGAGGGTAACCCAACTGCATCCCGCACAAAAAAAATCAATTCTAATGAATGGCGGCCCTCGTAGTCTAGGTATGACACTGGTTTCTCATATAAGATTTTCCGGTTTCTATTCTCAATGAACTAACAATTCATGTATATATTCGTAATTTTACTCAAGTCTGACTTTTTACGTGTGTTTAAATGTTTCGCTTCGGTAATTAGAGTTTACGGGCTGCTGCAGTATTAAAAAATAAAAATTTTTATTATGTTTGAATAAACATAATATGATTGTTCATCTTGCATGTAAATTATTGTAAAATTTTATAAACTTGTCAATATACGATAGCTCGAAGTAAAGCTGGGAGCTAGTAGGTAATCTACGAAAAAATGAAAACTGAATGCAGTGAAATAATGTCACCCATAATTTATTTGAAAACTGATCTTTGTATAATAAGTTAGTTAAGAAGTATTGCACGTATTGTCAAATTTTTACAACATAGTTTTATGGATCACGCCCGTTTATATTTTTCCAAAACATTTTTTGTTTTTCTGTACGAGGCGGCAACTCTAAATTTTTTATTTAAATGCAATTTTCATTTTCTCGCTTTTACGTTTATACTTCTTTACTATTGTTATTTCTTACTATTACATAACTATCAAATGAGTATAACTGCCACAGAACAGGTTTTACCTAGTGTGACAGGTATCGGTAACTTATATTAACAAATGTTAAATAAAAAATTTACAAAAATAAAAATTTGGTCTTTTAGATTAAGGTGTATTTAATGTTACAAATGAGGCGGTATTTAATGTTGCAAACAACGTTAAATACCGCCTTCTTTGCTTATACCCAAGAGACATTCCTGAACGGTCCTATTTTAGCAAGATCCTCAACAATCAAAAAGTTTGTATGAGAAAACGTATGAATACTAGTGAGGCGAGTTTTTTATCAAGCGTGTACTCCTCTCTGCCTGCTCCCGCGAAGATACGTTGCTTAGATGGGTACATTTATACATTTATTATAAAGCTGGTCGGTTAGTGGTTTTCAGACTCTTTTACAAATTTAATTGAAGAATTAATGTTTTACGCACATCCTTCTAATATTTACCATAAATTAATATAAAAACAGTCGATTCTCATTATACATATTAAATAAATAATTGTTAGGTATTTGTATAAATAAAGGGTCATTTAACGTAAATCTCAATTTGTGCTAAGTTCAACATCACAGCATGTTTTCCAAGTCACTGCTCGTCTGCCTGCTGGCGGTATCTTTGGTTAAGGTTAGTCAATTAAACATGTTATATTTATACGTGAATACTAATAAACTATTAAATATATTTAAATTACAGTCTATTTAAAAAATCGCCGAAAATTATAGTTAAAAAAATCAAAAAAGAAGATATGCAGGTGTAATTGCAAAATATTTTAATTTATAGATTATTTTTTTTAGTTTTATATAGTTTTAGTTATATATTTTATAGTTTTATATATAGTTTTAGTTTTATATATAGTTTTATATTTAGTTTAGTTATATATATAGTTTTAGTTAAATAAAATTTATAGATTATAGATAGACATATTTTACCAACAGTGAGTAGTCATGCCGGATAGGCATATTAGCTTGTACCAGTGGGTACTTCATTTGCTTAAGTTTTGTTATTATTGTTAATTTAAATTATTATTTACATATAGATAGAGCGCCACACTCTGCCCTGATACGCAACTCTCGCCACATTCGTACATTAAGGCTCCTTACAGGACCATCTTCCATTACCTGATTCATCTGGTCATGCCACGGTCTTCCACGGTCGTTCACTCATTTTGGTGCTATCAACAAATTAAATTGTTATCTATATAAATATAAATGTAAGTGTTCGTTTGTACAAAATCGCTAATCTCTGAAAGTTCTTCACCGATTGCTTTGAAATTTAATTAAAGACAAATTAAAACATATAACATAACACTAAAATTACAGTAATTTAATATATTTCTAAAATGTCAGATGTTTTGATAAGACACTTCATGTTTTGAAGATTAAATTCTAAAAACATTTGTCAGTCAATTTAGATTTTCGAAATTCGTAGTGAAGTACCTATTTTGTATACCGACGGAGTAATTCAAATTTAGAAAATATTCCGCCACGTTATCGGGCCGCCGTTGCTAGTAATCAAACTTTTCTAATGATTCCAATTTCAAAAAACCAATAAAATTTCTAAAAATCCGAAATTATACTATAAATATTCATTTTTTTTAACGAAAATTTGATAGATCTTCTTGATCGTCGCCACGAGTCTACTTGCCAAGTTTCATCTCCATTGGATTACGGGAAAAGGGTTAAAAATCAATCCAAAGTTTTTTCGACGGCAAGCCGGCAAGCAAGCAGACGCCACGAATTAAAAGAAAGGAAGTAAAAAGCGATGGTACCTACCTACGTTTTCAATATTCATAAATAAATAGATACTAGTTCGTACCCGGCGTTGCACGGATTAAGGATTAAGTTGAAAAAAAATTGTTGGGGAAAACAAAGGTTTGATTCGAACGGTATAAATTTGCATCTAAAATATGTCAGGGGGAGGAGAAAAGCTAAAAGTGGAGGGAGGAAATGTTACCTTTGTTACCCGCCGAATCTGATCGGTTGAATGGTACAGATTTGCATTATCAGAAGGCGGGGAAGAGGTAAAAGTGGTGGGAGGAAATGTCACCTACGTTTTCCGCCGGGTCCTAATGAGTAAGTTTTCAAATTTCCAGTCCGATCGGTCGAACGGTTCAGACTTGCATTTTAAATATTTCAGGAGGAGGAAAATGGGTAAAAGTGGAGGAGGAAACGTCCTCCATGTCGGGTCCTGAAGAATAAGTTATTAATTAAACATATTCGAAACCTGACCTTTCTCTTTTCTTTTATTTCCATTTAATAAGACTAAGCCACAGCAATGCGTGGCCGGATACAGCTAGTATTGTATAAAATTATTCAATTTTTAAATGTTATATTATATATTTAATTTGTATAATTTATAATTTCATGAAATGTTTTCAGCCAAACGAAGCTATTTTCGGTTTCGACGCTGTCGTGGAGGGTGCGGTCGCCACCCTGGCCACGGACGCCAACAGCGTTGTGCAGAGCACGGCCGCCGAGACCCTCGCCCTGCTCACGGGGCTGCAGAGCACCGTGCTGAACGCCACGGCCAGCCTCAACACTCAGATTGTGGCGGTTGTGAATGGCGCCATTGAGACTAGCGTGGCGGCCGCGGGCGGGTCGCAAACTAAGATCGCCAACTGCACGCGGGTAAACTATTACAGTTTTTAAAATGTATAAAAAAAAACATATATATATATATATATATATTATATACTTTGGGCTTGGGCTATATTCTAGAGTGGGAGATTAATTTCTACTACTATAAGTTTTGTGACCAAGCCTCGACAATGGCAAGTAATACCTTGCCAAAACGTCGGCCAAAGTTTCCTCAGGGAAACCGCCCCACCACGCGATCCAGTCCAGAAGCCCAAAATTTTCCATATACAAGTGCTCGCGGAAACCTCGAACTTAACATAATATATATATTTAAGGAACAGAGTCTTGTGATATGTCATATGAATTAATTTAATCAAATACAAGGATACATATAAATATCAAATAATTATTTTGCCGATTTCTGTCTATCGCAGACAGCCTATTAGCCATTTCACTACCCCGGCCAATTATTTTACACTTCGTCAATAATTTTGTAGTTATATGTTTCTCTCTTTGAAATTGATTCATTTTTAGTATTCCAATTTTTGGTTTTTGGGAATAATTTTTTTTTAATATAAAATAAATATTTTTTTAGTTTATTATTTAATATTTAAATGTATTCTTGTATTTGATTCATTTAATTCGTAAGGTCTTTGAATCTCTTAACATTGATATAATATAAAGGTTAGGAAGATGGTTAAAACTCTTATCTGGAGTATGCTGTTTGTATGGCAGCGAAACATGAACCATCGGCCAAAGCATGTTCGGGAAGCTAGCGGCCTTTGAGATTTTTGCAGACACAATACATGGCGAGGATACATTTAATCCAGTTATAGAGAGAAGATAATGTTTTTTAATTTGCTTCGATAACCCAAGATACCCAATTATAGAAGCGAAACACATCAAAAATAAACTTTAGTAAATCACATAAGTTAACTGTGAACTCACTAGGAATCGAACCAGGAAACCTCGTGTGAGAAGCCAGTATCGTGCCTACTGGGATACGAGGTTATTTCTCACTTATCTTCAGTTAAATAATGAACTATCATAAAAGTAACTTATATATATTGAGTATTAGAAATTCGCTCGTTTATTATTGATTATCAAAATATTGCCGAAATATTCTGGTCTAAATTTATGCGACTTATATTAATATTTTAATTTGACTTGTAATTTAAAGGAATAAAAAGCGAATTAATTTTTAATATGCTTTATAAATTAGAAACATTTTTAAGAAATGCAAATTTTGAATTTGTTTATCGCCTTATTTAAAACTATTGATATTAGAGCATTGATGAAAGAGCTTCTTAAACAATGATCCAATAGGCTGTAAAATATTATGCACTAGCTCTGTTGCATCCTATATTTGTGGAACACAACATTCTAACTATCGAGAGTAAATCGTAAAATTTTAAATTAGAATGAAAACAAATTTACTTAGCTTTTACCACTTTAAATGAACGTTTATTTATGCTAAATTAAATTTGATATGAATAACCATAAAGTAACATCCAATTACAAAAGTAGATGAAACGTTGGACAAAGTGTCATTTTTTTAATAAAAATTTATGACTTTGACACCCATGGCTTTGAAATCTCATTCAAATGAATGAATTCCAATTAACCACACTCTTTTATAATAAAAATTAAGAAATAAACAAATTTTTTTTAAATGTGTTATTCCAATGCATATTTTTAGATGCAACATTTTAGGTAACTATTAATTATTATTCAATATATTAGTAAATATGAATGAAACATTTTAAGTATCTTATTATTTGTATTAAACTTTTTTTTTCAGGATAATGAAGCAGCAATTACAGCGTTTCAGATAAGCTCCCTAAATTCCGTTATCAACAATTGCATTACTGGCGATATCGGAACAGCTATATCCATCATCAGCGGCATCTCGGCAGCGACCAACAGCATCACCAGTACAGTGGTCGGCATACGAACTAGATTGGCCACTGCCTGTCCAGCACCCTCAGCTGGAGACATTTTAGGGGCCGCGGCTAACGGCTTATGCAGCCTCGGTACTGTCACCACGATCTCCGCGGAAATATCTGCGCAGGGCGTAATCATCGGCTACAATGTAAGTTATATAATAATTATTATCTTTTACCTTTTTTTTAAATAGAGATGCGAACACGGAATTCGTGTCACATCAATATTCTTACTATTTTCTTAAAGAATTTTTTTAAAGAAACAGTGTTGTGGATATATCCCAGTTATAATAATTTGATTGTATGTCCGTTCGTCCGTGCGTCCATTCGTGGTAACTTCGTGAAATATCCGTAACTTCTTTATGGTAAAAAAATTATTTTTCTTTCATTTATTTTTTCCTTTTTTTTCTTTTCTTTATTTTCTTTATTTCTTTTTTCTTTTTTTTTAAATATAAATAAATAAATACTTTTTCCTTAAAAACCGGCATCTAGAAGTACCGTCATTTTAACGGGTTACAGCTAGTTTTAATAATAAGATCAGTAATAAGTCATTTACAGGAAGTACATGAAAATGATTCAACTAAGGGCCGGTTGTTTCAAGTTGGATTAAAGTAAGCGTTCTTTTAAAGCATAGATTTTTGCGTTCTCCACCAATCAGATGATCCATTTTCGCAAATATCTATGCTTTAAACGAATGCTTACTTTAATCCAACTTGAAACAACCGGCCCTAAGGATCGCATATTACTCAGACATTTCTTTTTCGCCTTCCAAGACCTCTTCTGCCCGTAATTTTGCATAGAACAATGAGACCCAGGATCTGGGGCTTCTCTGGATGACTCGTGATAAGGCCAATGAATTGTAATTTTTGTGTTTTTATTGTTATAAGGATTTATTTTTCCTTTCGCATCCCGATTATCATTTATATTTATTATCAGTTGTACTGTCATTCACATTGTCATTTATACCCCTATGAGTTCAGCTTATTTTACATCCCTTCTGCAGTTCCACACCTCAAATGCTTCAAGTTTTAGCATTATTTCAGTGAACATCCATGATTCCATTCCATGACTTGTCACAGCATCGTACCATTCTCATTGGCAAATTAAAGTTCAGGTCATGACTGATAAAGCCCCGCACTTCCCTAAATGAATAAACCTATACCAAAATAAAAATATCCTTATCTTTATTTCAGATTCAGCAGGCAAGCGCTCTCGTCACCAAAATATCAGCCATCACTGCGGTCCTTCCGGCCTGCGTGACAGCCCAGCTTTCAACAATTGCTCTTAATGCCATTCCCGTAATTGCGCCAGTTATTCAATGCACTGTCACGCAATAAAAACTTCTGTTCTTATTAATGTTAATCAGCCCTTATATTATGATAAAGTATCGCTATTTTCCTCTACATATTAAAATATTATAAAACCTAATGAGATCTCATTAGTGACATCTGTGGTTAATTAAGAAAAATGAAAAAGCTTTGGTCGCGCTAATGATTATTAATTACAACAAACATATGAAACAGGTTATAAAATTTAAATGTATACAATTTCCAAAGATTTGATAGACATGGTATTAGAAATGGTGAACGTTACATTGTATAAAGTAATCACTTAAGCCAGCCGTACGATAGGTCGTCAGCCCTATGAACTATTTCCATACCTACTTTCCTATAAAAAATATATAATGTCGTCTCTGTGAGACATATATAATATATTTTGATTATAAAACCTATTAAATGTATATTTTTATTTTAGCTAAACTAAATGAATAGTTTATTAGAATCATTTTCTAATTAGATAGAATTGTATAAAAAGATCTGGTTTCAGATAAAAAATCTTAAAAAAGATGGTAGATATTAATAAAAATTCATTTTTCAGATATTAGTTATTATAAATGAGCATGACAGTATTCCAAAACCAAATGTATTTTAATTTAATCTAAATTGAACTTTGTAATGCACACATGATAAGTTAAATTTAACACGGCTATAGTTTCAAGAGGAGCAGTCCCTCTCATCATCAGGTGTATTTTATAACTAACCTTAATACAGAAATTATAAAAATATTTGAGTAGAGTAACGGGTCGCGGAGCAGTGGGGGTGATTTTTTTTGTGTGGTCTTCAAGGGGAAGATGCACTGAACTGAATGTACTTAACTCGGTTCCTCATAAAAGATTGATAACGAACAGTTCGGAAACCGTCAAAATCAAAAAGAAATTGAATTCTGAGAAAAGGCTCATAAACAACATCACATTTTTACAAAAGTCTCCGCTTTTCAGCATTTTCTCCTTGAAGACCACCCAAAAAATTACCTCCGCGACTCGATACTCTACTCATAATTTCATAATTTATGTATTAAGATTACTTATAAATTACTGTTATATCTGATAATTAGAGAGACTGCTCCTCTAAACTTTAGTCGTTTTAAATTTAATTCAAAGTGTACGCATTACAAATTTCAATTTCGTTTAAATTAAATAATCATGTCGTACCACTAAGTAACTGCCATATCAATCTATACCTATAAAACTCAATGTCTGTCTGTCTGTCCTCTATACAAATCCACACTGACCATATTTAGATGTATGTATGTATTTAGATTTACTAAATTAGAATGATACTCGGGACCTTGCGGGTAATATGATCCGCAAACAAAAATATTTAATGCTGATCCAAAGGTTCTCAGCGGTGGTATGCCAGGATTCAGTGGGTTTTGCACGCAATGAGATTTTGGTTGCTATTAGTACCCCACCACCATATTCAGGAAAATTTCGGTCTCTTCTAAAAATATTTTACCTATCGTCTTCAATTTCAGTATTATTGACACCAGTATGTAACCAAGATTCGGTAAAACAAATAATGTCGTAATCATTCATCAGAATTTCATTAAAAACATTTGTTGTCTTAGTGCGTAAACCACGCACATTCTGGTAATACACAGAGAGATTAGCCATTAGATTCATACTTTGTGCATAATCAGTATACATTATGGAAACTCGAGGAAGGAAATATGACTTATGATTACAAATATGGGGGAGAAGGGGGGATGGGAAGTGCATTTTCACAATAATAAAATAATTAAGAGATGAAAACAGTGAACATAGATATAGCAGTGAACATAAAGTAGAACAGCAATCTCAATCTGTGAGAACACAGATTAAGATTACTTTCCGATTTCACAACATTTCCAGTAGATCCTTTCCCAGCGTACTAATATCTGTTTTTCTTAAAAAAATGCGACAGTTTTTTACCCAACAGTACTGAAAATTTTTGGGTTTCGCTAGGTCCTTTGATTTTTTCAATAATTTTTTTTTTGTATCGTTAAATGATCATTTAAGTGTATACGTCTCGTATATACTTAAACGTATCGTATATATGTCTCGCGCCTGAAAAACCATTGTCTGTAGTTGAAATTCCTCGATTTGCTCTTACAGCGGAGAGTACAGCTTCCTTTTTGTGCTGTTGGCTAAATTTGAGGACAACAGTTTTCGGTCTTCCGTCACGTGCTGACCGATCATCGTGGGCTGGCTGTTCGTAGGAGTCCAATTTATGGCGGGCGACCCTGTTGACATGTCGGATGTCGTCATCTTTTAGGGGAACACCGACGGAGCTTCCAATCATTTTCATTAAATCTAGTAGGTTTTCGTTCTTCCTTCCGGCAGCCCGTAAATTTCTATATTGTCCAACCGTGCATATTGTTGCTGTTCGTTATATTCGTTTTCAATAATTCCAATTTAGAATCATAATTTTTATGTTCATTTTTGATAACTATGAGGTCATTTTCAAATTTCTCAAAATGTATAATTTTTTTATCCAAGTTTACCTTTTTTATTTATGTCGTCAATGCGATTTGTGCAAAGTTCCATTGATTTCAGAAATTCATTTTTGAGTATAGAAATTTCTGTTTTGAAATCTGATCTGATTTTTTAAATTTCATCCAGGATAGTAGCTATCTTGTTTTCAATTGATTGCATGCTGATCATCTTGGTGTCAGTGATTGTAAATTCCTTTGTCTGTCCCTTGCTTCTTGTTTGAGTAGTTGATTTGTCATTTGACATTTTCAATATTGGTTTTATTATTCAATTGTCACTTCAACACTTAAAAAACCACACAAGGTATTAGGGAAAAATACTATGAAACTAGTTACACAGATTTTAAATACAAGAAAGACGACTTATTTTGTAATTATTTTGAGGAGCATTAGTGAAAGCCCACCATCTGTCACATTAAGTGTGAAAGTATGGAGTTGGTAAATTCGTGGGTAAATAAAAGAATGTGTCGTCTTTCTTATAATACAATAACAATTCATTTTTATTGTATTATAAGGAAGACATTTTATTAATTCAGGAATATTATATTTATATTTTATGTTAGGTAGAGCCTATAGATATGACCACCTGTTTGAGTAAATATATCTGGAAGATAATGTCCACTGCAAGAGGCCCGTGCACACCACAATTTGTTTTTTCTTTGAGAATAAAACTTTTTTTTAAATATATTGATTGAATAGGAACGCTTTTGAAAAAATGTAAAAAATTATTTGAAATGTGTTTCAGAGAATATCACCTCCTGGACATCAATCAAATATATTTACTTAATAAATTAAAATATTTTTTCCGACATAAACAAGATCACCAAGAAATAACTCACTCTCACTTAACAAGGACACAGGTGAACTGCGACTATCTTGTACCAAAATTCACCAAAACCTTTTCACAAAGATTTCACATTTTCCAAGCTCCAAAAATATTCAACATTCTAAACACAAAACTAAAAACTTGTAGCCATAGTCTCGCGTATTTTTCTTCAAAAGTTAAAATTCTGACTGTACGAAAAGGGAAGAAAGCATGCCCAAAACCTGTTAAAAGCCATAATATAACCAAAATTTGAAAAATACTAGTACCTATATTAACACTTACTTTTATATTTTTAAATAGTTTTATTTATTTATTTTATTAACTATCCAATTCACATCATTTTTTTTCTTTGTCTATAATATTGATTTAACACCACTATTTAATTTTTAACAATTAATTATTACTATTACTTATTTTTTATTGGCACTAAGATTGATTCATAAAATAACTACTTTATATAAATAATAAATATTCTTGAACATATACTACTGGAAGAGCACTGTCTGCTATAATACAGTAAATTACTAGTGTAGCAAGCAGGGCGTCAAATCAATTTAGTATTTACTTGCTGCCAAGACCCTCAGCAACAATGAAAAAAGCTTATTTAATTTTGTTAACATTGTAAACATTTGTAAACATTGAATAAAGTTTGATTAATAGAATGCTTGGCAAGGAACTGGAATAAAATTATTTTTAATGATGAGCAGCAGAGTATCCCAAAAAGACATTTGACCAAAAGTGTTCATTGCGTGTTTTATAAATTTATACTAAACTCGAAGATTAGTTAAACGTACCACTGTCGCTAGAGCATGAATGTTATAGAATCCTCAAGCACCATAGCACAGTACGTTTACCAAATTGTCAGTAAATCTGAGCACAAAAATTTCAGCACAAATCTAGTAAAATCTTTTCTATCCAAATGAATAAACTACACATTGTAAAAATTTATTACATACGAATAAAAAAATAATAATAATAAACATACAAACATGGTACAAATAAACTCTATCAGAAATCCCAACGTCTGTAGGGATATCTCATTATTTTTAATTGACTGAACATAAAAATCAACTCTCATCTCAGACAAACAAGGCATTTTTTTTCTTCTGAAAAAATTTGCACGACTTATAAAAAAAGGTTTTATACAGAATCAACTCTGTATAAGTACTTAATTTGAAATAATATGTCGTGAATACTGTTTAATAATAAATATACAAAGATGTCACAAATAAACTCTAGGTAAACTCTTTGGCCTAAAATAATAAATAAACTCATATATTAAATAGATGGCAAAAATACACTGTATCAGAGATCCTAACGTCTGTAGGGATATTTTATTATTTTTAATTGGCTGAACGTAAAAATCAACTCTCATGTCAGACAAACAAGGACATTTTTTTCTGAAAAAAGTTGTAGGACTTATAAAAAAAGGTTTTATACAGAATTAACTGTGTAAAAGTGCGTAATGTGAAATAATATGTCGTGAATACAGTGGAATAATGTTGCTCAGATATATACATAGTAAATCTATCGAATAAATAAATCTATTTAAAATCATTCAGTCCTTCAATGGCCACCCTTTACGAAACCCTATATATAAAGGGGTTCAGAAAATATAAATAGACTTCAGCAAAAGATATACCTCTATTGATGTTATAATTTTAAATGTATACAGATATAGAATGATGAGTTAAAGTCACTTTTGAATTCTAAATTTACAAGTACTCAAATTATTTTACCATAAGCCTCCAGACACTTCTGATTACGTCTCGAAAAACGTTGGCCGAAGTGTCTAATGTGATTGATACATACATAATTTCAATTTCTTCTCTAGGCATACCCAGTGTAACTTGTTTTCTATCATACACAACATTCTTAAGAGTCCTTTATAGATAAGTCCAGCGGTGTTAAAACACGAAGGTTGTGTGGCTCCTCATGTATGCAATAGATATGTAACGTACGTAATATTTAGTAATATTAAGTACGACGGAGAGCAGTCTCTGGAAAAAAATAATATCTAGATAAAATCTCTATTTTTAAGAAAAACGTAAGTATAATTTCTAATTACGCAATGATCCATTGAGAGATCCATGCTTGGATAAGCCTAAGAGAGAGAATTAGAAATGACGAAATTAGGCGCAGAACTAGAGTAGTGGATATCATGGATCGTGTAGTGAAGGTAAAATGGCAATGGGCAGGACATGTTGCAAGGCAGGATGCAAAAGTTCTGAAATGGAGACCTTGGGAGAATAAAACAGGCATCGGAAGACCTCAAAAGAGATGGGCCGACGATATAGCTGCTGTGGGGGGAAAGAAATGGGTACAATTAGCAAACAACAAGGAAGGATGGAAGGGTATGGAAAAGGCCTATATCCAGCAGCGGACGGATGAATGCTGAAGAAGAAGAAATAAGAAGATAATTTCTTGGCTGTGGTGCTTACGTTCTTCCATGCTGAATTATTACTTCTATTTGATCCCGTTTTGTAACTTTAACACTATTTTAAAACTTGTTGAAAAAAATTGAAAAAGTTAAAAATTGTTTTGTGTAACTTTAAATAAACGAATAATTACGATATCATTACAAAATTCACCATTCAAACACCAAATTCTAATCAATAGATAATGGAATCTTAGAAAAATACGAAATCGAAGAAATAAATGCCATTTTGTGAATCTGAACCGAAAATATTAGAATTATTATGGTGAGAAAAAATACTAAATGAAAACTGCAAAAAATGTCGACATAATAAATAAAAATTATTTTTACTGTGATTCAAATTACTCTTGATTATCATGATATATTAATCATAATCAAAAAAGAAAGTTATTTATAACAGTGAAAAATATATTAAATTTACTTATTCATATTTTTAATCGGGTATGAAATCGTATTGGCCCTGGTGTCTACTTTTAATGGAATCTAGCTTACCCGCGCTGCTTCGCATGCGTAGATTTTTAGTAACTTTTAGTCATATTTTATCAATTTGTGTATTAACCCAAATATTAAGATAAGAGTCGTCGCGAACTTTTTTATAGAACTTCTATTTACTTTACTTTTACTTTTATTTTATATTATTTTATTTTTGGGAAACATACAGTACATTTTTTTTTTATAATAACAAAAAAATATTCGTTTAGTGTGACCAGTGAAGTTTCCTCGAAGCTGGTAAAAAAAAAACTAAATAAAAACAATGATAAAGAATATGTGATAAATAATAAATATTTCAAAGATTTAAATTATGATAATGCATAAAATGGGAGGGGTGGAAAGAAGGAGGGAAGGGGATTCAATTAAAGAAGTACCAAATTTATTTCAATAATCATAAATGAGATTACGGAGTTTCATTTTAAATAAAAGCAAATTATCAATAAAAATGTCTAGATTATTTGTAGAATTTAACATTTTTGAGGTGGAACGAGTTACAAAGCAGTTAGTCCTACCAAATTATTTGAAGCGTTGAGTATGTAGGACAAGTTAAACCTATTTGTTCTAATAAATAGGACGAGTCAACCAAGTTATTTAAGATTTTATAAAGATAACACAGATATTGTATGCATCTTCGATATGATAGAGGAGGGAATTTATGGTAACACTCGCTTTCTGTGTATGACTTGAATTCTAAACGGGAAGGGAAATTTAAAGTTAATTTAAATTTAATTTCACTTCTTGAGTTCTACAACTTATCCATAGAAAAATATTTAAATATCTCTTAACGTTACGGCAGCATTCATAAAAAAATCGAAAAAGTCGACTTTAGTTGTAAAATAGGTCACCACGAAAAGCCATTTATTATTATGGGATAATATATAGCCTATGTCCACTCTGAAAGTCCATTCTAAATATTGGTGAAAAAATTTTTGAATTTGGATGAGTTTTTACAAACTTTACTTACCTCTTTATATAAATATTAGTAAAGATTGACGCAAATACTTTTGACCAACAGTGGAATCTGAATACGTCAAAATCTAAAAAAAACGTGTTTCAACATATCAGCATAGAATTATTTTGCGCATAAACAGCGTATGACGCAATGAAAACTACGCATGACTTTACACAAAGAAATCAATTATGAAAATTTGAATAAGCTAATAGGCCGTATCCATTGACTGAGGTACGTTTCGATACTTAATAAAAATAAATCTTAGTATCAAGTATTCGTATTGAGATTTCAAAATGCAGATAAACTCAAAGATAAGCAATTTAGAATCAAAGGACCTACCCGTATATACAGCGATTGTTGTTGCTGTAGCCGGGCCTCGAGATCGAGGATCCTGTCGCCATTCTGACTCAATACAGCGATAGGTTGGTGATGAGCGGATAAGTTGATGATGATGATGATGCCTGTAGAAGACTTCACTGAAACCTACAACTATTTAATATCGATACACGACGAAATTAAACTTCGAACATTTATTATGTTCTAATTGATGGACGGGAAATTAAAATTTACTCAACGAGCAGAAAAATAATCAACAGTCAAAAGACACATATAAATAATGACAATTATTTGTATTAGTGTTATTATTTAGATTGAATAAATGCACAAAGCAAATGGTGGTGCTTGAAAATATTCTTAGGTTTTCATGGCCATTCAGAATCTTATAGTTTGTGTCTTCTGAGGTATTATGCCGTGTTTTTACGACCTTTCTGGCCGACGTTTCGGATCCCATACAGGGTCCATCATCAGGGCTGATGCGTTGTTGTTGGCTAGCAATACCATGTCGAAAGCTTGGTTTTTCTGTATTCATGTGTTACGTGGCAATACCGTGTCGGAGTCTTGTATTGTGGGTATGTGTCGTCATCAGAAAATGCTCAGCCAGTGCTGATTTTCTTGGATAACCGACTTTGCAAGCCCGTTTGTGCTCGTCAACCATTTTGGAAATTGTACACGTCGTTTGTCCCACGAATACTTTATCGCAGTCTCGACAGTCGAGTCTATACACGCCGTCTGTTTCTAAGCGATCTCGACCCTTTGCTAATCTCAACAGGTCCTTAATTTTTGAGTAGATATTTGTCTTGACTGTCTCTTTTCTTGCGAGCTCTAGCAATTCTGTCCATAACGCTTGAATAAAAGGTAGAAAGGCGATGCTCAGCTTCTGTACGTTTTTCGGGGCGATCAGACATCGCTCTTATGGTGTGCTGTATCTGTCGCTTCTGTTAACCATTGTCTTCCAGTGCGTCGCTGAGTATTATCATTTCTTCCTGTAGATATTTGTCTTGGCATATCCTTTTTTCCCTCGTGGCCAAAATGTTAATGAGACCTCTTTTGCATGTAGAATAACGGTTCGTATGTGTAGGCTTTCTATAGACTGTGTCCGAAACTTTCATCGGTTTTCTTTTTTACTTCGACATCAAGTAAAGGCAGTACGTTGTCTCTCTCGACCTTCATGGTGTTCAGGTTCTCATGTAGTGAATTAAGGTGCCCCAAACAGTAACTTAGTTTGTCTTTCCCATGTGGCCAGATTGCAAACACGTCATCGACGTACCTCCACCAGACCTTCGAAGTAAAGGATGTTCAGTGCTGCTCCATAAAAAAGTTTTGCATAAAAGAAAAGTATCCACTCGGCCAGAAAGGTCGTAAAATACGGCATAATACCCCAGAAGACACAAACCAAAAGGCGGTGCTTGACGCTCTGAGACTTGGTGTGTATATGATAGACTATGAGTTTCGAGAGTTGCCTCCAAAGAATCTTATGCTCCCACAACTCTCCTGCCTCAGAGATTGTCTCAAGGCGAAAATCTCATAAGAATCTCATTTGTGGACGCGAGCTATTAACACTGAAGGCGTCATGTTTTAGAGAAATCTGCACAATTTTATTAAATAACTAGCTATACATACTCGGCGTTGCACGGGTTAAGGATTAAGTTAGAAATAAATTTGTGGGGGAAACAAAGGTTCCATTGCTTTGCAAAGCCTCTAATTAAAACAATGTTTCCATTTAATAAAGGCTGGGATGGATAGGATGTCTAGGGAAAAAATGTGGCCTATTTTTTTCCGTCAGGAATATGTATGCAAAATTTGGGTCCAATAGGTCAAGCGGTATAGATTTGTACAGAAAATATATCTGGGGGAGGAGATGGGTTAGAGGGGGAAGGAAAAATGTCATTCATATTAACTGACTGATCCTAAAGAATAAGTTATACAAAATTTGGATCAAATCGGTCAAACGGCACAGATTTGCATGGAAAATATATCAGAGGGGGAGTGGGGTAAACGGTGAGGAGGGAAATGTCACCTATGTTACCCAACTACGAATACGTGTCAAAATTTGAGTCGGACCGGTCAAACGGTGTAGATTTGTACAGAAAATATATTTGATGGAGGGGGTGGAGTAGAGAAGGAAGGGGAAATTTTGCATATATTACCCACCTATTTCTAAAGAATAAATTTGCAAATTTTGAATCCGTTCGTTCGAACGGTACAGATTGCATTGAAAATATTAGGGGTGGGGAATGGGTAAAAGGGGAGGGGGGAAATGTCGTCTGTGTTACCTGCCGGGTCCTAAAAAATAAGTTTCCAAATTTTGAGTCCAATCGGTTGAACGGTATAAATTTGCATTGAAAATATATCAGGGGATGGGGAAGAGGCAAAAGGGAAGGGGTAAAAATTTTGTCTATGTTACCGGCCGGATCCTAAAGAATAAGTTTCCATATTTTTAGTCCGATCAGTCGAACGATACAGTTTTGCATTGAAAATATATCAGGGGGAAGGGAAGGGATAGAATTGGAGGGGGAAATGTCGCTTTTGTTACCCGCCGGGTCCTGAAGCATGAGAATGCAAAATTTGAGTCGAATCGAGTCGAATGAATCGGTGTGGATTTGTATAGAGAACCGACAAACAGGCGGACATTGAGTTTTATAGTATAAGAGATATTGTATAGTTCAAACGCTTTATTTAAGCAAAGATAACCGAATTTCATAAAAAAATTGAATTCGGAAAATGTAAGGTACCTATTTCTAAATATTTATCAATATTGAAAGGGTGGGTACCGGCGCCTTTCTTTTTCAAATAATTTATGCAAATTCGAATGGAACGCTGTGTCAAAATTTCAAAGAAATTGTTGAAGAACTTTAGGAGATTTAAGATTTTGGACAATCGAACAATTACATTATAATTTATGTAAATTAATCGTAGGTTTATAAAAATAAAGTAAGTATACAAAAACATCCTCGTATTCAAATGCAACGTAGTGCCAAAATTTCAAAGCAATCGGTGAATAACTTTCAGAGATTAGCGATTTTGTACAAACGAACATTTACATATCATTGAAAGATTCAGCAGATACTTCGTGGTGCAGCATTATAATTTAAAAAATGTTTTACTTTACTTTGTAATACACACACAATATGAGTCATTAAATTACTACTATAGTTTCGAGAGGAGCAATCCCTCTCGTCATCAGGTATAGATAATAACTTTATTAATATTAATTATTAATATTAATTTTATTAAGATTAATAACAGTTATTATCTATACCTGACGATGAGAGGGACTTTTCCTCTCAAAACTATAGTAGTAATTTAATAACTCATATTGTGTGTGTATTTATATTTTATTAATATAGAGATAAACAAATTTTTCGCGCCAAAATAACTAAACAGAAAAAGGTTAAAAAAATTAGTGTTGTCACAAGATATAAAATGATTTGAATATTTAATTGTTTTTCGATTATATTGCAAAATAAAACATTTTTAGTGTGATTTTCGTAGGCTGAAGAAATTATCGATAATGATTCCAATAAAGTTCAGTTTAACAAAAAACTATCTTGAAAAAAATAGTGTTTTAGTGATTTGTTTTTCGGAAATAGACGAAACGGTCTGCTGGTTTAATCGTTGGCAGTTTTTATAAAAAAATGACTTTCGTTTTTAAAACGGTTGATCAATTATTGCATTTACGAAAAACATTGATGATCAGATTTGAATTTTACCGTATCAAAATAGTTATATTTATTTAATATTACAATTATATTGGTGGTCCTCGTTGTCCAGTGAGCGTGATACTGGCTTCCTGTACCGAGGACTCCGGGTTTGATTCCCGGTGAAGTCATAATACATGTGTGATTAACTCAAGCCTGGAGTGTTTCGCTACACTAATTGAGCTCAATGGCCTGTTGTAGCTAAACAAAAAAAATACTACTACTCTTGCCTGACTTTGAACGAATTAATTCCGCAATTAATACGCGCAAATTCTAGATCCTGGTTGATGTATTAAGCCTTCGCATTTTTTATCTTCTTAAAAATCTGTACGTACCTACGTGTTTCAAAGATGGTGAATCCTTAGTCAAAGCTGCCTTCGTGTCCGCTGCTGGTTTTACGATCGGTTTTACTATTGTTTTAAATGTTGTATTTTAGACCATAATAATAATAATAATTATTATTATTAACAATGGTCAATTATTGACCAAAGTAATGATAAGTTAACTACTTGGTCACTAAATTTAAGGTTAGACTTATCTAAAATTAAATTATCGGTTTATGTTATGGACTGGAATAATAAATTTATTGTTTTTTTAAAAATATGACTTGTTTTTTTTATTTTTACCTGTTTATCTGTTTAAGTGAGGCTTTATTTGAAAAGGTTTTTAAACTAGTAATATTGTCGATTTTTGTCGACTTTATCGCCGAAAATGTCCCATTCCACTCGGTTAAAAATACTAACTATCAATGTAGACACTTCAAAGTAATTTTATATTGTCTTGTATCACTTGTGATTTTTTTGTTTCTTCCTGCAACCACTAATTTTGGGAAAATTTTAACATTTTATCATTATCATTATCTATATCAAGGGTAGAAAGCCAAACGAGCGTTAGTGATTATTTGAACTTTACAGGAGAGCAAAATAATGTTCTGATTTTGTCAATATTTCTTTTATTGTTAAACGATTTCCCTGTGTGTGTGGATTAACAAATATGAAAAGCATTTAATAATAAAATAAACATTGACAAAATCAGATTGACAGTACTTTTCTTTGCTGTCCTGTACAATTCGAAATAATTACTAACGCCCTTTTGACTTTTTACCCTCGATATAATTAACTAACTAACTAACTTACCATCACGCCGTTTTCCCGTGGGGGTAGGCAAAGCGGATAGAGCACCATACTCTTCTATCCTGACATACAACTTTCGCTTCCTCTACATTCATACATCATCGCATGCAAGCTCGACGGTTGTTCAGGCTTCTAACAGGACCATCTTCCAGTATCTGGTTAATTTGGTCATGCCACGTCTTTCGTGGTCGCCCTCTCTTTCTGGCGCCGCGCCATCAACACTTGCATTATATATCTTTCTTACCATTCTTTCCTCATTCATTCGCTCAACATGCCCAAACTTCCTGAGCGACCCTATATTTATTCTATATATTATGCTACGATCAGCTTTATATTCATTCCTAATATCTTCATTCTTTACTCTATCATACATGGATTTTCCACACATACGTCTAAGGGATCTCATCTCCACTGCATTCAATCTACTTTCGTTCCTCTTCTGCCAGCTCCAGGCTTCACTTCCATACATTAGTGTCGGTACCAGAACTCCATTATGTACCGCTAGTTTTGCCTTGGTAGACATATTTCGAATCATCATCTATGGAACATACTTCCCAAGTACACAAACTCATCTACTTGTTCCAAACATTCATTGCCTACTAGTATTTCACACGTTGTCTTACTTTCCTCCTTCTCGAATAAAATAACTTTTGACTTCTTTACATTCATAATAAGGTCACTTTCCTTGCGTATATCATACATGCTGCTTACTAGACTTTGTAAGTCTTGTTCGCTATTTGCCATTAATACTGCAACATCTGCGTACAGTAAACAGCGTACAATCAAATTACCCATTTTCGCTCCTACATTCATCCATTCCAGTTCTTTCACACAATTATCCATATACAAGATGAACAGCCATGGAGACATTACGCAACCCTGTTTAACACCATTTTTTATATCAAACCACGGTGTGAATGATCCATTGATTCTTACACACGCAGTACTCCCCTCGTAAAGGGATGCAACTGCGTGTATAAGTTTACTGTTCACCTTGTAACCAGAGAGTACCTTCCATAACCTTCCTCTTATAACTCTATCATAAGTCTTTTGCAGATCTACAAATGCACAGAAAAGTTTTGGGTTTTTCGCTAAAAAACTTTTCCGTCAACACTCGTAGAGAGAATATCTAATCCATGCATCCTCTTCCACCCACAAAGGCCCCTTGCACGTCCCATACTTTTTCTTTCGTCATTGACCTTACTCTTTCTATCAAAATTCTTCCATAAAGTTTGCTAACTGAGTTTAAAAGGCTGATTGCCCTGTGATTCCCGCATTCCATTCTCGACCCTTTATCTTTGTAAAGAGGCATGATAACTGCTCTCTTCCAATCCAAAGGGATGTGGCTCTACTTCAAACATTTGTTAAATAGAGTATGAAGCCACGAAATTACTAATGGGCCTCCAGCCTTGATATATTCGACAGCAACGTTATCATACCCCATAGCCTTACCATTCTTCATATGCTTTATTGCACATTTTATTTCTTCCATACTTATTTCGCTGACTTCATTTTCGTCATCCATACTTCTCTCCGTGAGTATATCGATATCATGTTTTCAATTTTTACACACTCATAATTTAGTGATTATTTCTTGTATAAACTTTACAAAAATATTTATAGAAAATCAAGTAATGATGATACAGTTAATGTTTTTCATTAATTGAATTGATCATTATGAGTAATCTCTGCAATATTAATGCCAAATCCATCAATAACATAAAACTAAGTTAATTAATCAATAGAAAATGTTCAACACGTATTTAATATAATAATATAATGTACATAATAAATATTAAGAAAGTCAAACACTGGGCTGGGCGAAGTGTAGGGCAAGGGGCAGAAGTTCTTGTACATCCTATTTAAATTGATACATCGATCAACCTGCCAGCTTAGGTACGAATTTTCAATGTGTCAATTTTGATAAATTTATCAAATGTAGGTTCAATTAAGATATTACAGTCAAATTTAAGGTTAATATTCATTTACGTAGTGTCTTACGAAAAAATGAATTGATTAATTTTCTTCTTATTTGTTTCGATGACGTCTGTTTCATATCTCGACGTAGGGATTTTACACATATTTTTTTACAGGCGAAGAAAATCATAAACTCCTTTTACAGGAGAAGAACATCATAAACTGACTAACTTAAACTAAAAGTAGTACGTTGGTCTTGTGGTTAGGACTCTCGTCTCGTGATCCAAAGGTCGCGGGTTCGATCCTTACTCCAGACCAGAAAGTTAGTCTTATTTTCATAGCACAAGCGTTTAACTTAGTTTGAAAATAGTAAGAATATTAACACGTATTCCGTGTTAGCATCTCTGTTTTCTTTTTTAAAAAAAAACTAACCATTAAGCCGTTTCCTCAGACAACGAGGTATACAGACAGGATAGAACGCGGCACTTTCCTCTTTCTCTCTTCAATATTTAGTTTATCTTTTCACGCCGGTCTTTCACGGACGCCGTCTATTCCCGTTGACATAAATAAGAATTACAGAACACATATATAATAAGTAGCAACAAATATTAAATATAATCCTAAGTGATGTAAAAAAGAAAATTCAATATTAACCAAGTTATAAGTACCCTTATATGTACGGTGTCGTGTCACTACATACGGTAAAATTCAAATCTGATCATCAATGTTTTTCGTAAATGCAATAATTGATCAACCGTTTTAAAAACGAAAGTCATTTTTTTATAAAAACTGCCAACGATTAAACCAGCAGACCGTTTCGTCTATTTCCGAAAAACAAATCACTAAAACACTATTTTTTTCAAGATAGTTTTTTGTTAAACTGAACTTTATTGGAATCATTATCGATAATTTCTTCAGCCTACGAAAATCACACTAAAAATGTTTTATTTTGCAATATAATCGAAAAACAATTAAATATTCAAATCATTTTATATCTTGTGACAACACTAATTTTTTTAACCTTTTTCTGTTTAGTTATTTTGGCGCGAAAAATTTGTTTATCTCTATATTAATAAAAATATAAATGTTCAAAATATGTTTTACTTTACTTTGTAATACACACACAATATGAGTCATTAAATTACTACTATAGTTTCGAGAGGAGCAATCCCTCTCGTCATCAGGTATAGATAATAACTTTATTAATATTAATTATTAATATTAATTTTATTAAGATTAATAACAGTTATTATCTATACCTGACGATGAGAGGGACTTTTCCTCTCAAAACATTTTTAGTGTGATTTTCGTAGGCTGAAGAAATTATCGATAATGATTCCAATAAAGTTCAGTTTAACAAAAAACTATCTTGAAAAAAATAGTGTTTTAGTGATTTGTTTTTCGGAAATAGACGAAACGGTCTGCTGGTTTAATCGTTGGCAGTTTTTATAAAAAAATGACTTTCGTTTTTAAAACGGTTGATCAATTATTGCATTTACGAAAAACATTGATGATCAGATTTGAATTTTACCGTATGTAGTGACACGACACCGTACATATAAGGGTACTTATAACTTGGTTAATATTGAATTTTCTTTTTTACATCACTTAGGCTTATATTTAATATTTGTTGCTACTTATTATATATGTGTTCTGTAATTCTTATTTATGTCAACGGGAATAGACGGCGTCCGTGAAAGACCGGCGTGAAAAGATAAACTAAATATTGAAGAGAGAAAGAGGAAAGTGCCGCGTTCTATCCTGTCTGTATACCTCGTTGTCTGAGGAAACGGCTTAATGGTTAGTTTTTTTTTAAAAAAGAAAACAGAGATGCTAACACGGAATACGTGTTAATATTCTTACTATTTTCAAACTAAGTTAAACGCTTGTGCTATGAAAATAAGACTAACTTTCTGGTCTGGAGTAAGGATCGAACCCGCGACCTTTGGATCACAAGACGAGAGTCCTAACCACAAGACCAACGTACTACTTTTAGTTTAAGTTAGTCAGTTTATGATGTTCTTCTCCTGTAAAAGGAGTTTATGATTTTCTTCGCCTGTAAAAAAAATATGTGTAAAATCCCTACGTCGAGATATGAAACAGACGTCATCGAAACAAATAAGAAGAAAATTAATCAATTCATTTTTTCGTAAGACACTACGTAAATGAATATTAACCTTAAATTTGAGTGTAATATCTTAATTGAACCTACATTTGATAAATTTATCAAAATTGACACATTGAAAATTCGTACCTAAGCTGGCAGGTTGATCGATGTATCAATTTAAATAGAATGTACAAGAACTTCTGCCCCTTGCCCTACAGTTCGCCCAGCCCAGTGTTTGACTTTCTTAATATTTATTATTATGTACATTATATTATTATATTAAATACGTGTTGAACATTTTCTATTGATTAATTAACTTAGTTTTATGTTATTGATGGATTTGGCATTAATATTGCAGAGATTACTCATAATGATCAATTCAATTAATGAAAAACATTAACTGTATTATCACTACTTGATTTTCTATAAATATTTTTGTAAAGTTTATACAAGAAATAATTACTAAATTATGAGTGTGTAAAAATTGAAAACATGATATCGATATACTCACGGAGAGAAGTATGGATGACGAAAATGAAGTCAGCGAAATAAGTATGGAAGAAATAAAATGTGCAATAAAACATTTGAAGAATGGTAAGGCTATGGGGTATGATAACGTTGCTGTCGAATATATCAAGGTTGGAGGCCCATTAGTAATTTCGTGGCTTCATACTCTATTTAACAAATGTTTGAAGTAGAGCCACATCCCTTTGGATTGGAAGAGAGCAGTTATCATGCCTCTTTACAAAGATGAAGGGTCGAGAATGGAATGCGGGAATCACAGGGCAATCAGCCTTTTAAACTCAGTTAGCAAACTTTATGGAAGAATTTTAATAGAAAGAGTAAGGTCAATGACGAAAGAAAAAGTATGGGACGTGCAAGGGGCCTTTGTGGGTGGAAGAGGATGCATGGATTAGATATTCTCTCTACGAGTGTTGACGGAAAAGTTTTTTAGCGAAAAAACCCAAAACTTTTCTGTGCATTTGTAGATCTGCAAAAGACTTATGATAGAGTTATAAGAGGAAGGTTATGGAAGGTACTCTCTGGTTACAAGGTGAACAGTAAACTTATACACGCAGTTGCATCCCTTTACGAGGGGAGTACTGCGTGTGTAAGAATCAATGGATCATTCACACCGTGGTTTGATATAACAAATGGTGTTAAACAGGGTTGCGTAATGTCTCCATGGCTGTTCAACTTGTATATGGATAATTGTGTGAAAGAACTGGAATGGATGAATGTAGGAGCGAAAATGGGTAATTTGATTGTATGCTGTTTACTGTACGCGGATGTTGCAGTATTAATGGCAAATAGCGAACAAGACTTACAAAGTCTAGTAAGCAGCATGTATGATATACGCAAGGAAAGTGACCTTATCATGAATGTAAAGAAGTCAAAAGTTATGTTATTCGAGAAGGAGGAAAGTAAGACAACGTGTGAAATACTAGTAGGCAATGAATGTTTGGAACAAGTAGATGAGTTTGTGTACTTGGGAAGTATGTTCGATAGATGATGATTCGAAATATGTCTACCAAGGCAAAACTAGCGGTACATAATGGAGTTCTGGTACCGACACTAATGTATGGAAGTGAAGCCTGGAGCTGGCAGAAGAGGAACGAAAGTAGATTGAATGCAGTGGAGATGAGATCTCTTAGACGTATGTGTGTCAAATCCATGTATGATAGAGTAAAGAATGAAGATATTAGGAATGAATATAAAGCTGATCGTAGCATAATACATAGAATAAATATAGGGTCGCTCAGGAAGTTTGGGCATGTTGAGCGAATGAATGAGGAAAGAATGGTAAGAAAGATATATAATGCAAGTGTTGATGGCACGGCGCCAGAAAGAGAGGGCGACCACGAAAGACGTGGCATGACCAATTAACCAGATACTGGAAGATGGTCCTGTTAGAAGCCTGAACAACCGTCGAGCTTGTATGCGATGATGTATGAATGTAGAGGAAGCGAAAGTTGTATGTCAGGATAGAAGAGTTTGGCGCTCTATCCGCTTTGCCTACCCCCACGGGAAAACGGCGTGATGGTAAGTTAGTTAGTTAGTTAATTATATCGAGGGTAAAAAGTCAAAAGGGCGTTAGTAATTATTTCGAATTGTACAGGACAGCAAAGAAAAGTTCTGTCAATCTGATTTTGTCAATGTTTATTTTATTATTAAATGCTTTTCATATTTGTTAATCCACACACACAGGGAAATCGTTTAACAATAAAAGAAATATTGACAAAATCAGAACATTATTTTGCTCTCCTGTAAAGTTCAAATAATCACTAACGCTCGTTTGGCTTTCTACCCTTAATATAGATAATGATAATGATAAAATGTTAAAATTTTCCCAAAATTAGTGGTTGCAGGAAGAAACAAAAAATCACATGTGATACAAGACAATATAAAATTACTTTGAAGTGTCTACATTGATAGTTGTATTTTTCACCGAGTGGAATGGGACATTTTCGGCGATAAAGTCGACAAAAATCGACAATATTTCTAGATTAAAAACCTTTTCAAATAAAGCCTTATTTAAACAGGTAAACAGGTAAAAATAAAAAAAAAACAAGTCATCTTATTAAAAAAAACAATAAATTTATTATTCCAGTCCATAACATAAACCTGATAATTTAATTTTCCTTATCTAACCTTAAGTTTAGTGACCAAGTAGTTAACTTATCATTACTTTGGTCAATAATTGATTGATATTATTATGGTCTAAAATACAACATTTAAAACAATAGTAAAACCGATCGTAAAACCAGCAGCGGACACGAAGGCAGCTTTGACTAAGGATTCACCATCTTTGAAACACGTAGGTACGTACAGATTTTTAAGAAGATAAAAAATGCGAAGGCTAAAAACATCAACCAGGATCTACAATTTGCGCGTATTAATTGCGGAATTAATTCGTTCAAAGTCAGGCAAGAGTAGTAGTATTTTTTTTGTTTAGCTACAACAGGCCATTGAGCTCAATTAGTGTAGCGAAACACTCCAGGCTTGAGTTAATCACACATGTATTATGACTTCACCGGGAATCAAACCCGGAGTCCTCGGTACAGGAAGCCAGTATCACGCTCACTGGACAACGAGGACCACCAATATAATTGTAATAATAAATAAATATAACTATTTATATAAAGTGGAAAACTTTCTTGAAGAAAATAATTTTGATATTAAATAAATGTGACTATCTATATAAAAAGGAAAACATTGTTGAAGAAAATCAATCTTAGATGGTACTTAAAAATAATCATAAATCGAAAATTAGTACTAATTGTGGACTATTCCTAAAAAAAGTTAAAAAATTCTCATGCATCTAGACTTTATGGTCTTCCAAATCTACATAAGACTTATACAATTATGAGACCAGAAGTTTCCTGTGTTAGCGCTCGTAATTACGAATTTTGCAAAAAAACTTGTTGAATAGTTTTCAAGCCCACATACACTATATGAAATTCTAATAATATTATAAAATTTTAAAAGATTAATATATTTCTTATTATTCTAAGACTTTTTTCATTTGATGCTATTAATTTGCTGGGAAATATTCTTGTATCCGACTCTAAAAATAATTTTAACACAAAAGGGATGTTATGTGCGAGAATTTTGTGCCCCATATATTATCATCCTTGCTGTCACATTCAGAATATACTGTGGTCTATCCAGCTGAAAGAATGTTCTTAGGTTTTCACGGCCACTCAGAATCTTCAAGTTTGTGTTTACTGGGGTATTATGCCGTGTTGTTACGACCTTTCGGGCCGACGTTTCGGATCCCATTGCAGGGTCCATCATCAGGGCTGATGTGTTGTCTTGAATGTTGGTGTTGTGGTTAAGTATCGGCTTGCAATACCGTGCCGAAGTCATGATGTGTTGTATTGCGTTGTATGTATGATTCATCTGTTGTCTGATCACATGCCTTTGCACTCAGGTTCTGTATGTTTTTCAAGGCGAACAGACCTCGTTCTTATGACGCGTTGTATCTGTCGCTTCTGATAACCATTCCCTTCCAGTGCGTCGCTGAGTGTTATCATTTCCTCCTGTAGATATTCGTCTTGGCATATCCTTTTGGCCCTCGTGGCCAAAGTGTTGATGAGACCTCTTTTTTGAGCAGGATGATGGTGGGAATTCGCATGTAGATAACGGTTCGTATTCGTAGGCTTCCTATAAACTCTGTGTCCGAAACTCCCATCCCCAATTCATGATGAGTGCAAAGGCATCCCCTTTCTGCCTTTTGTCCAAAGTGTTACAGACAGAATTGCCAGAGCTCTCAAGAAGAGAGATATTAAGACAGTTTTTGGTACCAACTCCAAAATTAAGGATATGTTGAGATCAGCAAAGGATCGAGATCGCTTGGAAACAGACGGTGTGTATAGACTCAATTGTCAAGACTGCGATAAAGTATACGTGGGACAAACGGCGCGTACCATTTCCAAAAGGGTCAACGAGCACAAACGGGCATGCAAACTCGGTCATCCAGAAAAATCAGCACTGGCTGAGCATTTTCTGGATACCGGCCATCATTTTGCATTCGAACCGAAAATCCTTGGAAAGCCTAAGAGTCACCATGCGCGTCTTATCAAGGAAGCACTAGAAATCTACAAGCATCCGATAAACATTAATAGAGATGATGGTCTCAAATTAAAAACATCTTGGTATCCGGCGCTTCAAAGTTATTCTCGTCGCAGACTCCGCAGAGATAGTGATCAGACAACAGATGAATCATACATACAACGCAATACAACACATCATGACTTCGGCACGGTATTGCAAGCCGATACTTAACCACAACACCAACATTCAAGACAACACATCAGCCCTGATGATGGACCCTGCAATGGGATCCGAAACGTCGGCCCGAAAGGTCGTAACAACACGGCATAATACCCCAGTAAACACAAACTTGAATATCCAGCTGAAAATTTGGAAATCTAGCTTAATGCTGTTGCAGTAGTCCACAAGTGACACCACAAATGGATTTATGAGTAAACGAGCGGGCTCAGGGGAAAATTCTTTTAAAAATAAGACTTTCCCCTGAGGCCGCTCGTTGCTGTCGCCCTGATAGTTATTTTTGAACTCAATGTCATGCTTAGAGGACCCCCATCTATACGATCATCTCATACACCGAATTGTGTGTGGAATAAAATTGTACATAGTGAAAAACATGTTTTTAAACCGAAATAAAATTTGTTGAGTCTGTTGGTGGTGCAAAGACCCCATCATTGTTTTCATGCTTGCTGCTCGTGGAAAGTTATGCGTCTAGGCAATATAAAAACGCATTCAACTCATTTTACATAATAAGCTATTATACATTTAATACATTGTTATTTATTTCACCGAATTTTTTCTACGAAAATGTCTTATAAATACGGAAACATTTTCTGACAATAGTATTAGTCAACAAGTCTCTCGAGATCACAAGATGGTCTCCAAGTCTCTATTCATCTGTTTCCTGGCTGCTTTTTTGGTGCAGGTGGGTAAAATAGTTAATTTATAATTGTTAAAAATAACAAAATATTTTTGATATGTAAAAATTCGTAATTTGTTGTACCTACTCTCTTAAGGCATGAAATCGACGTCTTTGGTATTCCTGTTATTTCCGCAAACGTACGTACGACATTGTTTAAGACGCCTGCTATAATGTGTCAGTCACATGACTGCGATTTCACAAAAACATTTAAGAAAAGCTTAATTCCAGGTCCGTGTTAACCAATCCTAATATTAATTGAATATTCTTTAAATATATTCATAATAAATTGATAGATCATAAATGTCTTTATTTTCGCTCCAACAGGCCAAGGGGCTCAATTAAAGAACCGAAGCACATCACAAAACACCACCAGGTTTGAGTGAAATCACATAAATTTACTGTGACCTCACGGCGAATCGAACCTGGAACTCTCCAAAACATTTTTTCCGTTTACCTACTTTATTGCGCATTATATTTGATATATCTGAATATATTTTTGTAGTATTTTACTGATAAAAAAAATTATGGGTAGAAACTGCTAAAATAAATAGCGTATTCAATTATTGACGATATTCTTGCGTGTAAAAAGTCAGATATTTTTACTAATCAGTGCGGGCATTTCTTTGTATAAGACAAAATGTTTCTATAAACTTGTTTCATTAATTTGTGAAGAATATTTACTCAGTATAATAACCATCTTCTTGTTTGATATGAGCTCATTTTACACTATTAATGAAAATAAATCGCTTTCTGTAGCTTTGATTTTTGAAAAATAAGTTATGAATGTATTTTTTTTCTTTTTAAGAATTATATCAATATTGAATATGTTTTTTATATAAATTTATAAAAAAACAGTCTCCAAAACAAATCTCCAGATTATATATAAATTAAGTGATGATCATAACATATCTCGTAAATTGACTCGATTGAAAAATTTTAGCCAAATGAGGCAATTCTCGGAATTGACGGGATCGTCATCCCTCTGATGGTCCAGGCCAACGCCATAGCCCAGAACGGGTCCGCCGAAGCGCTCGCGCTGCTGACAGGCCTGCAGACCACGATTCAGAACGCGACCAACTCCCTCAACACGCAGATCGTCGCCATCGTGAACAGCGCCATCTCCTCGGGGGTGACGGCCGCCGGAGGGGCGGACTCCAAGATCGCCACCTGCACGGCGGTAAGTCGCCAACTGTCTGATACTTTCACCGCGCAACGAGGACTGGACATCCGATAGGCAACCTATTTTCATAGCACAAGCGTTTAGCTTAGTTTGAAAATAGTAAGAATATTAATGTGACACGTATTCGGTGTTCGCATCTCTATTTTTAAAAAAAAACCAGCAGCGACACATTTTGTGTACTGATATATCGTCATCATAGATAATACTGAATAACTAACAAATGATAAATTATATTGTTTTTATATATTATTAATCCAATGTGTCTAAATGTATATATTTATTTATTTAAAATTAAAAACTAACATAAGACAGATATACGGTATAAAAATTCATATAATAGATTTTTGTAAATTTAGATTGCTGTTAAAAGATTCAAGTACGTATAATAGATTTGTGTAAATTTAGATTGCAGTTAAAAAGATTCAAGTACACCTTATGGATTTATGTTAATTAAGAAGATAAGTTTAAGCAGTAAGAAGAAAAATTTATTATCCATTACCATTTATTTGATTAATGCCCGCATTTCAACTACAATGATAGAAATATTGATATTTGACAGATGTCTTGGCATTTCTCATAGAAACTTTACACGTAGGTACATTAATAAGTATCTACGTCCCGTACATTTTCCTCATTATAGCCGTTACAACGATATTGTTATTCTGAGAACGGTGTATGGTACCCACCGCTTACCCAGGATGGTTCTAAAGCTTCCATAAATATGCCACATCTTTTATATATCTACCTATAATTTTCATATTTTATATACCTATAATAATTATCCTTGTTTGATAACTTAAATTATACTACCAGTATCTTACAATATTTACCTATTCACCACATACAAGAACTTTGATTCTTTTTGGTGAGGTATAACATATAGTACTTTTTTCAATTATTTCATTTCAGAAACATTGTAGATTGACATTTTTTTTTAAATATTGATTATATTATTTGTATATTATCTACTTCTTTTATATGAGTAATTCCACAAACACGTTTCGGTAAAACCTCACCATCGTCAGGGTGTTGTATACAATAAATATATACAAATAATATAATCAATATTTTTTATAACATATACTTATAATAATTTGATTATGAATATCTATTGGTTACCATTGTCATAAAAAAAATTATTTATCTATTAAATAATAAAAATAAAAATACGTCCTACTCAATCGTCTCCAGGTTGACATTTATTCTACTAACAAGCAGGACCGTGCTGCTCCGAACCGTTGCGAAGCGGCACTACCGCTAGAGCAAAGCCGCTCACTGTCCTCACCTTGAGATGCGTGTTTATTATAATATTCTGAGAACTGGGAAGTGCACTCTTGTTAAGGGGCATTATTTGTCGCTAAAAATATTTGTATATTTTATTTTACACATTATTTCAGGCAAACCAAGCATCACTAACGGCATTCGAAATTTCCGCTCTGAACTCACTCATGAACACTTGCGTGACGGGCAGTGTCACCTCGACCATATCGATCATCAGCGGTATTTCGGGCTCGGCTAACAACATCACCAACATAGTTGTGAATGCGAACGAAACGTTGGCCACTAACTGTCCAGCACCGGCCTCTGGAGACTTGCTGGGAGAAGCTGCTAAGGGCGTCTGTGACCTTGCCACGGTTACGTGGATAGCCGGAGAAGTCGCTGTCCAAGGAGTCTACATCGCCATGAGCGTGAGTGAAACCCAATCTACCAAAAGTCCTTTATTGAAGTATTGGTACAGTTGGATATTGTAATCATTTTTATAATTTATTATATTAGGTCCTTACATATGAAATTGGCGTTTAGTAGGAACATAAAGCCGATTTTTTTTTATTATAATATATTTATTTAATCAAAGTATGTACCATTGCTATCTATCCACTTTTGCCATCTCATAGGTAGTTCATCGATCCCTTTACTAAAAAAACCATTCGGACGGGAATCAATAAAATCTTTGAAGGCGGTTTGGACTGCCCCATCGGAGTTGAAATTTTTCCTTTGCAAGAAGTTATCCAAATTTCGAAAAAAATGGTAATCTGTTGGGGCAAGGTCCGGAAAGTACGGTGGATGTCTTAGACATTCCAATTGAAGCTCCTCTAATTTGGTAGCCGTCTGTTGTGCAGTGTGTGGTCTAGCGTTATCATGAAGCAGTGGCCTAGAGCGATTAACCAGCCTCGGTTGTTTAGCAGCTAGCTTTTTCATCATGGTTTGCAGTTGCTGACAATAGACATCTGCCGTAATCGTCTGGCCAGATTTAAGAAAGCTGTAGTGAACGACACCAGCACTAGTCCACCAAACGCTCACAAGTAACTTTTTTGGAGTCAATTTTCGCTTGGGGCATGGTTTGTCTGGTTCGGCAGGGTTCAGCCATTGCGATGAGCGCTTCCGATTATCGTACAGGATCCACTTTTCATCACAGGTAATGATTCGATTTAAAATCCCTTCATTATTGTGCCGGTTGAGTAATGCAACGCAGCAGTCAACGCGCGTTTGTTGATTTGCTTCACTCAATTCGTGAGGTACCCACCTTTCAAGCTGTTTCACCTTACCAATTTGCTTCAAGTGGATTAAAACAGTTTTATCACTAACACCGCAGCCTGCAGCTAACTCGGATGTGGTTTGCGATGGATCCGCTTCCACAATATCCTTCAATTCTTCATTATCAACTTTGGTCTCCGGCCGTCCACGGGGCTTGTTCTGCAGGTCAAAATTTCCAGAACGAAAACGTTGGAACCAAAAACGCACTGTGTTTTCTTTTGCGGCACCGTCGCCATACACATCATTAATCCTTCGAGCCGTTTCTGCAGCCTGGTGCTACGGTGGAACTCGTACTCTTAAATAACGCGATATTTCAAGTTTTTCATTTTGTAAACTGAGTGACGCAAAGAAAAAAACAATTGAGGAAAAACAAATGAATTATAATTTTCAAAACACAAATACATGAGTAAATAGCTGTATAAATTTGGATTTGGAATTCCTAACCAAAGAGAAGATATTTGAGATCAAATTTGCAGGTACGGCAAAACGCCAATTTCATATGTAAGGACCTAATATTATGATGCAGGTAACCTCGAAACTAGAATGCAATATTATGTCATTATACATTCCGACTGGTCTTGTAGATTTAACACTGACTCAAATAAGAATATTATTAATTTTCCAAAATTTATTTAGTGGGTATCCTGCCGATGTATATTTTCTATATATAGGTATATGATATAACAGAACTAGTCCACAATACTTCACATCTTTCTGTTTCAGTTTACAGAAAATATATCGGAAGTATTGAAAAAATTGCAAATTTCGAATTCGCTTACCTCTGGAACTATTTGTATTAGGACATTCTTGCTTAAACATTTTAATCAATAATCTATCTGTAAAGTATTCTAGCTTAGCTCAGTTACACTTTCCATGTAAAAACACAAGAATTTTTATATTTAATCATTTTATTCCATCATTTATTCAAATTTTATAATAAAAAAAAACGTGAACCTCAAAGCACTTTACTGAAAGCATGATCATAACAAACTAAATAAATGTATAACAATTATATCAATATTACGAATACTGAATATACATACTGTATATATATATACATAGGGCACAGCTCTTTGCAGATATAAATTGAAAATTAAAACAATAATACTTCTTCTTATGGTACCATCTCCTATCGGAGGTCGGCTATCATTCTGGCGATACTAACAAAATAATACAAAAATTAAATGAACGAAAACTAAATACAAAAAATTGCACCTTTGCAGGTACAATTTTCATTTACCAAACATCAAATTAATTATCAATTTTTTTTATGCTTTCAGATATCACAAGCGAGTGCCCTGGTAACGAGTTTGTCAACAATCACAGCTTCCCTTCCGGCCTGCATATCGGCCCAGCTCACTAGCATTGCTCTGCAAGCGATTCCTGTTGTTGCGCCCGTCATCCAATGCACCCTAGTATAGTTGACTGTAAAATATTATCGTCCGATATATATTTGCCGTGCTTTTTCTTAGCTCGATTGACTACAAAATTATAATACGTTTAATTACATACATTATTGTGTACCACAACACTAATCCGAAGAATCAACACATACATTTATAATAAATATGCACAAATACTTAACTTCATAAAAATAGTTTGATAGATTTCATTATTTTTACGAAATCACTTTTGATACAATTTAACGTATGTAATTGTATAAATATACACATTTTGCAGTGGCCTCGCAAAACTATTTTTTAATATTGGTGTATGTTAAACTTACAAGCGCTAGCACTACTTAGTTTATAATAATAGTTCTTTAAGACGTTGATTTTTACGAGAACGTATTGTTTGATTGGTAGAACACGCAAAAATCTATGCTTTAAACGAATGATTACTATAAACTAAATTGATACATCCAGCCCTTAGAAGCGAAGTTTGAGCAACAAACCAACCGGAAAAATATTAAATTGGAACATTGGAATCCTAAGTAATGATAAAAAGAAAGGGTAAAAAAAGCACAAGTATGAATATAATCGAACACAAATGAGCAAAATATATTGGACAAGTTAAACAGTTACCTAAAAGGTATGCGATACCAAAAGAAATTGAAAAAACGAGACAAAAGCTAGGATGATATAAATATTTGAACCAACTAATTGCTCCTACCAACAGTTACA